>JACSYO010001810.1:7217500-7232500 GCA_016806645.1 Ophiodon elongatus
GAGCCAATCCAGGCAATCACATCAGTTCATACTGTCCTCTGCGTGTGTGTTTGTATGAATGACGTGCTATACTGTAGATGGCTCTGCTCTATCAGTACTGTTCCATTGCATCAGTCTCCTCCTTTCTTGTCAGTTTAGCTTAGAGTGGAGGCCTTCTCTGCTGCAGGCCTTTGGCTGTGCACTGCCTGGCATGTTGCCTTTTTGGAGCTGAAAATGAGAGGAGAGGCTAGAAGAAAGGACAAGGCCTGGATTGAGTGTTCCAGTGAGAAAGAGCTTGAATTATGATGTTAACACTACATTATACAACATTTGCTGAATGTAAAAGAACAGCAATTTCTTTTTTTTTTTTTTTTTATTCCGAAAATCGCAGTGAACTATCCCAAATAGCAGAGACGTGTATGCATTCGCAGTGGCGACTTCAGCACTTTCTTTCTCGAGAGACGAGAGAGAGAGAGAGAGTTGTTTGTTGAAACTTATCTAGAATATCTTTGGGAGTTCTTTGGGGTCCACACCTCTGACCTCATCACATGTCACGTTGCATTGAAGTGCGTCCTCAGTTCAATCTATGTCTATTTGTGTTCATTTTTTATCTATAGTTTCCATCGCTGCCCAAAATTTCAGTCCCTCTAGTACTGTTTGACTTTTTGAGGATCTTCCATAACCTTGATGTGCAAAAAAAAAAAAAAAAAAAACCTGAGCTAATTAAAGCATGCCGAGAAGCCCGCAGCAATCATACTGACTCCCTCTCCACAACACAGCAGCCGGGAGGGGAATGTGAGTGGAGAGAGGGAAATAGAGGAAGGGAGAGTGAAAAAGAGAGAGGGAGCGATAATGAGCATAGTGTTAATTAGAGACACCATTCAGCTGGAGTCCAAAGGCGGGAATTACTCACTAAGCAAGGAAACGCAGCAATAATGTTATAAATGCTCATGTACCGTGTGGTATATACACATCAGTGTGAAGAAAGAAGAAGAAGAAGAGAGAGAGAGAGCACATTCATATTACCATCCGTTGCTCTATGCAGATTGAAAGACTGCATGCCTGTTTGCCTCTTAAATCAATGTCTACTTCTGTATCTCCGTCTGCACACTTATAGCGTTCTGATGCAGTGTTGGTGTGGATGTCAGTGTGTGGAAGGAAGCCTGTGTGAGTGTGTTCCTGGCATTCAGGGCTAAGGAGGACGCTGTAGCCAAAGATGCGGGAAAGGTTTGTTCATTCTGGGTATTATTGCCTGTTTGCTTTTCTCTTTATCGGCCTTCCAGTGCAGGCTGGGGGTGGCGGGTGAGCCCGTCACCCCGGGGGCCCTGGTGCTTTTAGGACTTCAAAGCTGTTGGTAACCACAGGCTCAGGAATTCAACTTAACACACAGACAAATACACCCGCATGCACGCACACACCCACGCCCAACCAGGCCTATGCCAGAAATGGAGGGACAGATAGATGGGGTGTTTATTTGTTGGAGAGGCCCCTGCCAGTTGACAAGACCACTTCACAGTGATCAGTCTTTGTGTGTGTGTGTGTGTGTGTGTGTGTGTGTGTGTGTGTGTGTGCGTGCGTGCGTGCGTGCGTGTGTGTGTGTGTGTGTGTGCGTGTATACATGTGTGGGTTTGTGTTTGTACTGTACACAGAGACTTGTTTTCCAATGTGCAGGCAGTATGCAAAAAAAATGAGAAAAAGAAAAGAGCACACATAGACAATGTGTCTGTCTATGTGGATATGTGCATGTGTATGCTACTGTGCATTTCGTCATTCTTTACACTGACTGGCGATCACTGTGGGACTCCCACCATTTCTAGTGTGTGCGTGAGCTTTTGTTTGTCTGTGGAGAGGCAAGGACAGAGGGATGGACACCGCGGGAAACGTCCTCTTTGACAGACACAGTGGATGTTTGGATACACATGTAATGTAACAGGGGACGGAAGGAAGAGGAAGGGGAGTAGGACAGAGGAGTCACTCCATCATTCCTGATAGATGAGACAGAGCAAGCTGGGGAGGGAGGTGGAAGAGGGAGGAGAGGGGGGAGGTGAAGGCAAGAGAGAAAGAAAGCGAGCTGTCACTGGGATATAGACCCCCGCTGAAAACTCAGTGGCTTGATTTGTGACGTTACCGCTTCAAATCAACATCCCCAGAGGCTGACATGTATGTTTCTTTTATTTATCCGTTTTTTTTTTTTTTCAGCATTTTGCTACTCATCTGTTTCCTGGGTGCATTGCTCTCAAATGTTCCTGTAAGTTGGCTGATGAAATTATTTTCCACCACAACTAGAACACTAACAGGTCACAAGGTATGGTAAATAACTATCAGGGACATTTACAGAAGCCTATAAATATTGAGCTTTCCCTTGTCATTGTTTAATGCAAGAGTGATTTTAAGTCATCAGTCAACCCGGCCTCACTCCCAACTCGCCAAATGCAGATGGTTGGTAGGTGCCTTTCAGCGCCTCATGCCGAAGCAAAGCGCTTTCAATTAGGTGGCTGGGCCGAACAAACATAGAACTTCTGTCCAACGTTGTAAACGTTGACATTTTGTCACGTCAGTTGTCAGTCACATCGGTTGTCAGTCACCTGACGTTCTGTGATGACAGAAGTTCATTTTGAAAAGACACTTTGCATGTAACGAGTGGAAACTGACACGCCCTCCCTACCATTTACCGAACTGGCGCTACAGGGATGGATAGAGCGTCATAGTTTGAAGCTAGAGCCACAAACCAAGCGATGGTTATTGACGAGTCGGGAGTGGGAACGTGTCGCATCAACGGGGCTTATTCCTCCCGGTTTTACATTTGATTTGCATAAAACAGATGAAAACATGAAACATTATAAAACTACTTTAGAAATGTTGTATATAAAAGAAAAACATTATTTTTAGGGCGACCAGCTCCATCATTTATTTTTTGCAATTACTTCTCGTGACTCTTGCTGGTCTACAGCATAATCAGCAGCTCATTTGCATTTTACCTTAATTTCTCCTCACTTTCTATTACCACTTTCGACTACTATCAGTGTTTCACTTCACAACAGTCCCTCTTTTAATTTGCGCTTTGCTTTGATGTCCACCTTCAGCAGAGGATGGAGTTTAAATAACCATTGAATCCAGCCATAACCTGTCAAAGAGCCTAATCATAACACTGCTACTACTCATACTACAACCACTACCATAAGCAATTTATATTCAATGCAAGAATATATTGCATGCTGTATGTTGCTCATGAATAAAATAGGCCAACTGTAAATCCATCGCGTGTGATGTCTGCTGTCCTCGGTGCTGAAGATGCCCTCAGCTGCAACCTCAGACACATCTAGAGGGTGCGGCTGTCATGTGTCTCACTTATCTAAACCCGTCCTGCAGGCATGTTTAGTGACACTGCGAGTATGGTTGTCAGAAGCGTCGTCGCCTCGTACAGCCGCGATGCGTTCATTGAACAGAGGACTCTCAGTGTCATTTCAGTTTGAAAAAACCCACGCGTCACCGCATAAATGTCTGTCTTCAAGCAGGTTTTCTGATCGTGCCGGTGCTGCTCCATCACAGATGTCAGCATTACAACCTTCTCTGTTTCAACAAACGGTGCGCTCTTTAATGACAGCCAACTAAAGGAACGCAAAGTCTGTTTTAACACTTTTGAGAGGGAGGGCACAGCATGGAATTCTGGTGGTAATGCTGCAGTGAGGCCTCAGCCTCAGCCACTGATGTAGTGACGCGTTAGAACTGCTGCACTCAGAAATCTCACTCACAGTGACTTTCTGGGAGATTTCTGATCACTTTGACAGCACCGACACTTTGCTCTCAGCTATGTGACACGAATCAATTCAATCACATCAACCCACTAAACATGCTGCAGTGTACAGGGGGATTTTTCATGCACATTCTATAATTTGAGTCCTTTATGTTTTAAAGAATCAACATATTGTTGGTAATACTCAGGCACAACATATTGTTTTGACCAGCCAGCCGCCCACTAATGTAGCCCAGAGCGAAGAGTTTCATTTTGGCAAAAGTTAACACTGACTAAATATAAATAAAAAAGCAAATCTTACTCAACTAGTCCATGGTTTAACCTTGGCTCCTTTTATTAATTTATTTCTTTATTTATTTGTGTTTTCTCCCTCGTACCTGTGTCTGCTCATGTTTTGTTGACCTTCCTATGCTAACCTTGGTGTGTTTATTGCTCGCATCTTCCATCTTATTCAGGTCTGCATGAAGTGAGGCTTCTGAACTCCTCAGAGATGTGTGTGTGTGTGTGTGTGTGTGTGTGTGTGTGTGTGTGTGTGCGTGTGTGTGTGTGCGTGTGCGTGTGTGTCTTTGAATGTGTGAATTTGTGTGTGTGTGTTTGAATGTGTGAATTTGTGTGTGTGTGTGTGAGAGAGACAGAGAGAGAGAGAGAGAGAGGGAAGAGGGAAGAGGGAAGAAGAGAATAACTGCACAACATAAGTGTGAGAGACATGTCTGTCAATATCTACACATCATTAGTAGACCAGAAGTGAGCAGAGGTGAGGAAAGCAAGACAAAGTGCTTACCACACCAGAAACCGCTTCTCACACACACACACACACACACACACACACACACACACGCACAGAGATATTATGATGTATAAATGTGCTTTAACTTGTTCTGTGCAGTCGTTTACGTTTGCCATTGACCACTCATGGATTCAAATGTCCTGCTGTCTACACTTATCCATTAAGACATCATTTCCCAGAGTTTCCACCTGTATGTACATTTTGCTCTGGCACAGCCTTTGGGGTGAACTTGCTGCCTGTCAGTAGTGTTCCCCTCTTTGACCAAGAGCAGGCTGGAATGGATCAAAGGAACCTGGTCAGAGGCAAGTTATAATTGGAATGAAAAGCTGTGAAAAGGCTGCACTGCAGTTTTCAGTTCCAGTTCCAGGTCCCAAGGTTGTCAAATTTCTATTGCACTCTTTTCCTGTGCACTTTGACAGACTGTGTCCTGTAGGAGACCATCTGACTGTGTGGGGTACCAGGGCTGTTCCAATCTGTTTGGACTTCGTACCGTGAAAGTAGTAGAAGTCTATTGGCATCCAGTCAGGTTTGTTTATGGTGGAAGTCAGACTGTGGCCAAGATGCACTTTGTTCCCATCTGTTTGTAATATTCATTTAACAGACCTGGGCCTTTCAGTTTAATTAAGGGTGTCATGAAGTTAATCACCTGCCTGGCTGAGGGCACGTTTCTCTACTCTGGACAGCTCCACCTGCTACCTAGATTTTGTGGGTAAAAAGTACAGTGTGAGCACCGTTTGTAGTGGCTTTATTGGGCCGCGGTAAAGTGAGAGTGTGCCCACAAAGGTGTTTGAGTTGCAGGTCAACTTTTGTAGTAACCATCAAATAGGACCTCAGCTTGAGGTTGTGTCGCTGTGGAGACAAGTAGAGTGAAACCATAAAAAGAAAGGTCACTCCAGCCGTGACCTTTCTTTTTATGGTTTCACTCTCAGTGACGGAGCTCGGTTAAAAGAACCCTGGAGTAAAGAAGTGTCATAGGCACAAGGCCAAAATGAGATGCAAAACTTATTGGGAGACCTACAGTACATCAGCTGTAGAGACTTTATTACTCTCTGCAATGGACAAAAACATACATTTCCCATGAATTATGCAGGGATGTACCTCCTCTAACTGCAAAGGTCGGTGGACCCCATTCACTCATTGCTGAAACACACACCATTACGTGAACAGAAACTGCAATAAAGTAACCAGTCTCAAGAGAACTTATATTTCAGTGTGGGCCCCTGTTGAAGAGTCACTGATGTCCCAGAAAGTCCTGTCTCTCTGAAATGATCCATAGACTCAGACTTCATGCATCCTTGACTCTTCCTCCTCCCACATTTGATAGAGATAAAGGAAAAGGTCCCTGCACTCATTTATTGCATACTCTATCCACCCCGCAAGAAGCAGAGTGGTGACATTTTACCTTCAGCCACGGCGGTTGACTTTAGAGCCGGTGTCATATGGAACAACATGCCCTCTGGTGTGTGCAAGTGTATGTGTGAATGTATGCATCTGTGGGACAGAGAAAGGGGTCATTTGCGTGCAATATATGTACTTCTGTGTATGCATATGAGTGTGTGTCAGTTTGTGTGTGCTGATTAAAAGCGGTCAGGCCTCAGTGATCAGGCCTTTAGCTGTCCCTGCACTCTGAATGCCAAACACAGCAGAGCATGCCCAGAGCAGCCGAGCATGGAGACTGCAACGCTAGACCACACCAGACAACCTTAACGGTCTGCAGCTGTGTGTGTGTGTGTGTGTGTGTGTGTGTGTGTGTGTCTTTTCCCACTTGTGTTTGTCTTTATGTCCGTCTTTGACCAATCTGGATAAGAATCACTGACTGTTTTTTATCTCCCAATGCCAGTTTCCAACAGTTATACAAAACACTATATTGAGTGTGTTTGTATGGAATTGTGTATGCTTCAAATGCTTTCTCCATTAATTGTCCCTCAAACTCCTTTCAAGTTATCAATGTTTCTCAGCCGCAGTTTCTGAGAGTCAAAGAATACAAAGAAAGAAAATGTACTTTGGTGACCAAATTTCTTAATGTACATCGTGTACATGTACAGATAAATTATTGATTGCAGAAATAAAATGCATGAGTCTAAAAATCATATTTTTAAAATGATTTTGATGGAAAATACATCGGCTTCATCTATGGTTGCATTGTTTTTCTGTCCATACACACATCTAATGTGTTGTTTATGTTCTGTTTCAGAGTGTGTTTATATGATGGTTTACCATGAGTCATATCTGTACCACCCTTAGTTCTCTACATATTTAATTAACATGCATGTTACATTGTAAATGTACATATTATAAGAAATGGTCATTTCCTCATCATTGTGCCTGTATTTTAAATCTGCTGCACTTTACTTCCCTATTTTTAAAATCTGATTTATGTGCCATAGCGGAATACCAAAGTAGATGTGGTTTGTTTTATTTGGAGACTGCTGGGTCTCAATAGGGAACTTAAAGATAATGGCTACGAAAATAAAATGATATTGTTAGTAGCTGTGTTCATGATATCAATTAGTTGTTGCTGGTACCGTGGAAAGCTATGCAGCTTATTATTGTAAGTCAGCCCAACACTCTTTCTTTGGCTTGACCAATACCACCATTGTCTTTCAACAACTGTTTGCGTTGCCAAAAATGTTGAATGCCACTCCCCTTAAACTAAAGGCCTCTCTTTCTGTCTCCATCCAAGTCTCTCCTCTTGAAGGGGCTGGAATAAAGTATCACTTATACCAGGATAAAGGATCCAACCTTTAAAGGTTGAGGGATACTGTGGAGATGAGCACTGACCTTTTTTACAAATTACAAACACTCGCTCACGCGTTCTCTCTCTCTCACACACGTACACACACACACAAATATGCATGGAAGGTTAGAAGTGGTCTGGAGACGAGCAGAGAAAAATGGCAGACAGCGGTGTCCAACAAGATTACTGTACTCATCATCCACAGATTTCCCACCTCCTCCGATTCATTTCCCTTCATCTCTCCCCTGTTCAAATGGATGGCACTAGGCATTTGTCAAGGTGAAGGTAGCACGGCCCACGCCTAACGATACAACCGACCAATTTTTCCATTTCTTCCGCTCTGCTGGTCTTTTGCTATCATGTGTTCAATTTCAGCACCTGGAAGGCGATGCCAAAGTGCAAAGCCTCAAGGAATGTTAGATAAATCTCACTGATTAATGCAAAGGCCCCTGACAGATTCCCTGCTTTTCTCACTGGTTTTGTATTGCTGTTGGTGCAAACAGCTATATTGATGTGAACCTGGATATCAGTTTCTCCTCCTCTCATATATATATATATACATATATATATATATATATATATATATGTATATATATATATATATATATATTTGTTAATTCAATCACTCCACAATAAATAGCCAAGATTAATCTGGTTTAATCTGAATTACTAAAGTAACAATCTGTATGATAAAATAACATAAAATCAACTTCTTGGGCGATCACGAGTTCCCATTCAAGAGGCCTTATGTTCACCACTGGTTCTTGGGTGTGTGTGTGTGTGTGTGTGTGTGTGTGTGTGGGGGGGGGGGGGGTTGGGGATGACAGGTCTCTGCCAGGGGTAATTGAGGTGTGTGGTATTGATGAGACCCCAACTCTAATGAGCTTTAGCCAATTAATCCATCGATTTACATGTAAATGGCTCCTGGAAGGTTACTGGCTTCGGCTGCCATCTGCATGTACTTACCATGCTAATATCTTGCTGAGTGACACTCACTACACACATGCAGAAATGTAGGGGTTGAGAGACTGAAAGTGTGGTAAAGACAGACATGACTGCTCGATCAGTAATAAATTGCTCTGCATCTCATTAACAGCAAAATAAGGTGTTAATTGCAGTTCCATGCATTAACCATGGGAGTGCACACCTTTTCATTACGAGGAAAACATATTTTCATCTTGTGTGTCAATCATCAATCTCCCCCCACAACTCTGCCTTGCAGTGTATCAGGATTGTCTGTGCATTCTATTCATTAGCTTCTTTAACTAAATTATTTATTTTAAAGATAAATTGCAGTGTCATATATTTCTGATATTAAGATAAATAATGCTTTCTCTCTTGCTCTTGCATCTCCTCCATGACAATAGTACATTTGTGTGGAAAACAGCAAATTCTAGGAGACCAAATAGGTGAATGTTTTACCCCCGTTATGTATTTTGTACGTGTATTTTGTCTGCAAACTGTTGTTACACAGGCCCCAAGTTAAGGAGCAATTAAATATTGTGGATTTAAGTCAGGGATTGATTAGTTACCATATATAAAACCAACTTTAAACTAGTTCTGGGGGTCTAACAGAGTGCTGGAGATTTGTTCAGTGTAGCACTCTTCTAGTTTTTCAGTAATTCGTTTTTCACTTCATATGAATTTTTAAGTTCTCATTCTAGTTCCCCTGCATCGTGTGAGGATGCCGCAGCACAGAATGGCTCATTCTGGTTTACAAAAAAATGGGCTCTTTAAAGTCTTTCACCTAAAACAATGCGTAAATACAGAGTTCTGCTATCAGCCAGCTAACTGACTAGGGTTCGATGTTAATTACCAGTGTGCTCAGCTTAACTGAGATACTCAGTAAATTGTCCCCAGGTGGGGAGAGAATAGGCTATCTTCATTTCACATAGCTGCAGTTGAGCTAATTATGGTGGTAGTGGTGTGTGTGTGTGTGTGTGTGTGTGTGTGTGTGTGTGTGTGTGTGTGCGTGTGTGTGTGTGTGTGTGTGTGTGTGCACGCGCGTCTGTGTGTGTGTGTATGAGATGAGTGGAGTTTTGCTTGGGAAGTTGTTTTTTTTTATATATACAGTAACATGCTTAACATGAGCTCATTGGTCCAGCTTGCATATACTAAGTTTGTATGTGTCTGTGTATGTTCATGCAAATTGGTGTGTGTGTGTGTGTGTAGATATGATGCATCAAAGAGCTCTGTTTGCTTTCTCCACTCTGTCTACTTTGTATGTGTGTCTGTTTGTACATTCAAGCAAAGCGAGACAAGAATTGGCACATACTAAAACATGCGACTTCCAAAGCCAACAGTTCTGTTAAGTGAGATGTGCTGTTTTATAATGATGCCATCTATCACTCCCTTCATCTCTCCATTCCTTTATTCCCAAACTCCTCCATCACCGTCTCTGTGGCCTCATTAATTTAGCCTGCTATTTATGGTCCTATAAAAACAATAAGGAAAGAGAAGAAGGGTTTCACTGGCACGAAAGACCCTTCCAGAGCATGGGAGAGATGAGGAAGCCTGTTGAGTTAGATGGGGCATCACTTTCAGTTAATTTCACAAGATTCTTAACATCTGGTGAGATGTTTTCATATATGCAGTATGTTCTTTGACACATCACCGCTAGTAGGTCCTATATTTCAAAACATAAGTGGAAATCAAGCCCGGCTATGTAGACCGACTTTTAGAAATTGGAGAGACCAAATTGTGTCAGTAAACCCACGTACTAAAATTGTCCCCTTTCTATACAAATTAGCCTCATTGCAAAAACAGTCCAATTCACAAAGATCAGCGCTAATTGCCACATGCTGTTACATGAAATTATTAGTGTTTTCAGAGAGCTGGCGGTAACTGAAGCACATTTACAAGGGGAGTCACGCCCAGACTTTCCAGTGATCATGGCATATTAAATCCCAAATATGTTTTTTCTGTCATGTTTTTTAAATTCCTCGCCTGTGGGTTTTGAGGAATGCGTCTGCACCTCGTCAGTTAGGACATGTTGCTTGTGTTCTGAACATTTCATTTTTCTTTTCACTCTGCCAATGTTGTGCTTACTGTGTTTTTGGCGCAAAGTCAACATTTATACTTGGCCACATGGATATTTGCAATCAGTTGGAAAAAAAAAAAAAAAAAAGGCAAATTGCTTTGTTGCAACGTTGTGGGCGTGATTATGCTGTACTATCATCAACACAATATATTTTATGAATAGGACCTGGAGACGGGGTGGATAGCCGATGGAAGTGATGTGCAATTCATGAAGCTAGCAGAGGCTATAATTCATGTTTTGTAAATTCGCCTTTGAGTGTCTCAATTTGAACAAAATTCAGCTCTAAGCAGGTAATTGCTCTATATTACAGGACTTTACTCTGTTATCCAATTGGAAAAGCAAATTGGTTGGTCTCACTTTTACATGCATTATTCGACTAATATATTTTGTGAGGTTGGCTAGTCAGCTAGCTATGTTTGATCAACTGTATCAGCACGGCTACTCATGACCCTGATATGAGTGAGTATGCAGCTATTGGTCTCCATAACCTGTTCTCTATCGGGCTGTCCTTCCTACACGGTGTGTCCTACAGGGTATTTAGCCTCAAGGACTTAAGACTGCAGGACTCTTCTCAGCCAGTGAACTAGAGTAACCTGTTGCTGCTGTCAATAAAGAGAATGTAACAGACACTATAGACTAGTCTATAAGGGCTTGTAACATGCTGCTGTTAGCTCCTTTCAGGCTTATAACACGGGGCCATGTGAGTTTGCATGGAGCTCAATGGGAGGCCACTCAGACGTACTGTTGTCAAATGTAATGGAAGGCTGTCTGCTTCGTGTTTGAGCAGTAGAGGAAGGGGGAAATGAGATGTAGAGTATGAGTATGATTGAGAGCCGTGTGCGGTGTGCAGCTTTTCATATGTTTAGCCATACACATAACCATGCCATATTCTGCATCTGCGTCCAATGAGAACCCTTCACCAGGTTTCTTTTTAATGATGGACTGCTCTGGGTGGCTGTTATTGGGGAGAGTGGGGGTTATCACTGTGCTGCAGAGTAAAATACCATGTGTGCGCCCAGCAGGAGAACATTCCTTCTGGCCCCATGATTTCCTCAGGTCATTCATGCAGTCCTCATCCCCACTGTAATGGCATTGTCCTGCGGCTCAGCCGCCCCGCCAGGCCCCCCACGCTTCAGCCTTTGGCCTCCCTGACAGCACTGCCCTTCAGCTGCCTGTCATCCACACCGAACCTGGGGTGGTTGATGGGAGAGTGGGAGGGGTCAAGAGGCTGAGGCTGGGGCTAACTCTACAAGCGGGTTACTAAAATGCTTTATTCATACAGTAGTACCTTCATTGTCTTCAGCGTCTGGTGAGAGCTGAATTCATACTCACACTGTACATGAAGTGTGCAGTGCAATCGATTAATTGCTAATTGATTTCCAATAGCTGCTAAAGATGAGACATGCAACCTGGTAGCAGAGAAGCGACGTACTCAGTTGCATTTCACAATGAAATGGTTGAAAATGATTACCTATCGCATTCAACAGAAACTTCACTTTTGAGCGCCAGCATGCTTTTCCCACCTGGAGAGCCGAGAGCACGTTATAGCACTCACAGCGCCTGGCATTTAGAGCCGCAGCCTATTTCCGTCTCAGCATTTCGTGGAATTTCTATAGTAATGTGGCAGTCGCATAACAAAACAACACCGCCTTCTAGCATTTGCTTGTCTAAATGCAGACGGCGTATATGTTGTTGCTTGAATTTCTTATACATGACAAAAACATGGATGAGTTTGTGAGAGCCAAGCAGAGGAACACAGTAGCCAGTGCCTTATAGGAAGTGAATCTACTGCATTGACTAAGTGGATGTATGGAATGAAAGCAGAGGAGGAGGAGGGACGGCATCTGCCACGACTCATGAATTCAACAAAGAGTATTTATCTTTTCTCAAAGCTTCTCTCTCTCTCTTTTCCTCTTTCTCTCTGCATTCTGTGTGTCTAAAAGGGGCTGTTCATCATTATTCAAGGACGGGGCTGATTAAAGGTGATTAAGCCCTGCCCATCCATCACTCTCGCCTTTCAGCCTGTCACTGGCCCCAGTATTAAGGGGGACACCAGTATATACATGTGTGTGTGTGTGTGTGTGTGTGTGTGTGTGTGTGTGTGTGTGCGCGCGTGTGCGTGTGCGTGTGTGTTGTGTGAGAAAGAGAGATCTTTTTTTCATCTTTTTGTGTTATTCCAAATATTCTCCATTACACTAATTGCAAATAATTTCTCAAATAGGAAGAGAAAATATACTCGGCTCCTTAATAATGGCCATTAATACTGAAATAATATGCAAAAGCATTCAAATTATAGTTCAAACTGAAATGGGCCGTGGCAGTCCATTCTTTACAAGACTCCTTGGCAACCCTATGATGAATGTCCACTTTCTCCCTTGATGAATTGCAGCAGTGAGAGCCTTTCTTGCTCTCGCCATTCCTCACAACATTAACCTACAGTAGGGCGAACCAATGATGCTAAAACGAAATGATAATCTTCTCGAACAGGAGTTTATTGATTGCTTTTGCTGGCGTCCCATTCCTGACGACAGTTGGACAGTTTGCCACATAGACTGTTAGCCTGTGAACACATTTTATAGACTATAGGAAGAGAAGTTTGACTAAAATGCTGTGATAATAAGCAGTCATTGTTAAATAGTCCAATCCTAATATGATTTAAACAAGGATTGAAAATGATTTTGACACAACGTGACTCTTCCTGGGACGGGTAAAGCTTCTGAAGCAGCATTTCAACCATCACGGGACACTACAACTCAATAGCTTTTTAAGACGGGGTGAGGCAGGTTTCATTGCACGTTTTACAGAGTGTTGAGTTAAGTTTCACTAGCTGTGGTCAGAAAGGAAGCTGTGGAAGACAAAGACCGGCCAGTATCTGATGTCTATTAAAAGGCCAATATCATCTTGACTGTGAGTCAGCTTTGGTTTCCGCACAAAGAAGTTTTTTTTTTTGATTGATGATCGGATGTGTGAGTTTGTGTGTACACAAAGGAGATTTAATTCAGTTTGTAGTACTGCCTCAGTCCTCGAGAGATACCAGCTACAGTATGTCAGTGTGAGCAGTACATACTACCACACATCCTGTTTTACAAGATCCAAGAATGATAATAATAGAACAAGGCAACGTGTCAGGCGAGAACGTTCTCACTGCTTGAGCGTATCATTTTGGGCACAGTAGGTGTGTGTGTGTGTGTGTGTGTGTGTGTGTGAGAGTGAGGAAGACTCTTGTATCATCTGTAATCATCGCTTTGGGAGGATGACGATTGGAAACTGGTTATTTAACTTTTGTTTCCCACTGCGATGAGCTGGGGCTCCACAGACTCCCACCAACATCAGCTCTACAGGGCGCCGCACAGGAAACACACTTCTGCTGAACCTGCACTTCTCCAAGTGCCTCAACCTCACTTTCACCAAACACCCACTCCACCACTCCCCTAGGGCACACACTCGCAAAAATGAAAGTTTAGAAAGTCGTGACTGAGTCATTCCTGAGAAAAGGTAATACGTGAATATGATACTAAACCAAATTATTTTCATCTATTTTTATCAAAGATTTGTGTTATTATCTCAGTTTGGTCAACTTTCATTTCTGCACACCCTCATACTCTGTTACATATTTTTTGAGTGACATTATCCTGGTCCCTCCTCTCTGTAAGGAAATTCAATTCATATAATTGTTGCGTTCTTAATCCAACTTACTCCATTTTTAGGTCAACTGTTAAGATGAAATGCAACACATGGCCACAATATGACACTACACTGGTGGATTGATGCACAATCCCCATGCTGCTTAGATCCTGCCAATGGCTGCAATTATATTTCAGCTATATTTACATTGTATATTCTCTTCGACTCCTCTACATCTTCTCAGGGGTGTCTCTCATCTGAAAAAGACTTCATATATTTAATTGTTGTAGTTATTTTTGTTGTTTCTAATTGGCCCCCAGTGCGCTGTTTCACAAAGCTATAATGGATCTCTCCAGCATCCTTTGTGGTGTGTGTGTTCTAAGATTAGAACAGAAAGTTAGTTTTGAAAGGACCCATGTGATTACTATCCAGTCTTGTGTCATCATCAGTGGTGACTCATCGCCGCACACACACACACCATTTACACAAAAATGCTGTTTACACACAGAGCTTCTGTGTACACATGTGTTTGATTTGATAGTGGCAGGGTTGCACTTCGGTGAACTTGTGGATGATATGTAAAATCCACCAACCCAGTGAAACACAAATGACTTCTGATATAAAGCCGACGGGTAAAGAACAATGGACGATACTCGTTAGCACTTAATATGAAATAGTTGTTGGCGCCCCTTGCATGCGTGGCATACGGTGCTCAAGCTGAGGATGATGGGAGAGGGAGAGAAGGAACCACAAGAGAGTTGGGTAAGGCGAGAGCCTTGATGTGTATTGGGATCGTGCCAGGATGTCTGGCTCTGTCTGTGGTTCACCTGCGCTGGTCTGTCACTCACACACACACACACACACACACATTCACACAGTGAGTGCACACATGCATGCAGTAACAAACACACGTCCAAGGGCATAGCATGCATACATTCATTCCCTCTTCCTCTTTGTCTTTCCCTCAGTCTCACACAAACACACAGAAACACATACACACGCATATAGATGAAACCAAAATCACAATATGCTGATTTATAGAAGTTCATATTTTTCGATATGACCCAGTAACCGCTACC